>CM035838.1:210152285-210198589 GCA_020510985.1 Pholidichthys leucotaenia | reverse complement strand
GTGGCAGCGTGAGCCCACAATGTGTGTCGGCCACAATAGCGCCATTTCACAACAACAGTCATCTCATAGCACTATCAACTGTAGGGGGGACCCCCACAGTTGCAGAAAGACCCCAGCAATCAGGCGATCCCCTGTGAGCAAGCACTTGGCGACGGTGGAGAGGAAAAACTCCCTTTTAACAGGAAGAAACCTCCAGCAGAACCAGGCTCAGGGAGGGGCAGTCATCTGCTGCGACTGGCTGGGGGGTGAGGGGATAGAGAAGAAGAAAAGAACAGACATGTAGAGAGCAAACAGCACGATGGGGACTCAATCTATAGGAGAGAACAAACAAATGTTAATGACCAGCAAAAAAAATATTTCATAGAGAGTGAGGAAAGGAGTGAGGCCCAGTGCATTACTGGAGGTCCCCCGGCTGACTAAACCTATTAGCAGCATAACTAAGGGAGGGTTCAGAAACACATGATCCCTCCCTAATTGTAGGCTATATCAAAAAGGTAGGTTTTAGCCCTATTCTTAAAAACAGGGATCGAGTCTGACTCCCGAATCCAGATTGGCAGCTGATTCCACAGGAGAGGAGCTTGATAACTGAAGGCTCTGCCTCCCATTGTACTTTTGGAGATTCTAGGTATTACAAGTAATCCTGCATTTTGGGAGCGCAGTGCTCTGTTAGGATGATACGGTAGTATCAGATCTTTTAAATAAAAAGGAGCCTGATTGTTTAAAGCTTTGTAAGTAAGAAGAAGGATTTTAAACTTAATTCTAAACTCTATGGGAAGCCAATGAAGGGAGGCCAGAACCGGAGAGATATGATCTCTCTTTCTAGTACCTGTTAAAACTCTTGCTGCAGCATTTTGGATCAGCTGAAGACTTTTTAAAGATGTTTTAGGACAGCCTGATAATAAAGAATTACAATAATCTAATCTCGAGCTAACAAAAGCGTGGATCAGCTTCTCAGCATCACTCTGAGACAAGATGCTCCTAATCTTGGCAATATTACGCAAATGATAGAAGGCAGTCTTAGAAACAAATTTAATATGTGAATTGAAGGACAAATCCTGATCAAAAATAACTCCAAGGTTCCTCACAGAGCTATTAAGAGAAAGAGTAACTGCATCCAAACTGAAAGTTTGATTTGGAAAGGAATTTCTAAGGTTTTTTGGACCAACAAGAATGACTTCAGTCTTATCTGAATTTAATAGCAGGAAATTACAAGTCATCCAAGCTTTAATTTCCTTAAGACAGGCTTCTAACTTGGCTAATTGATTAGTATCATCTGGCTTCATTGACAGGTATAATTGTGTGTCATCTGCATAACAATGAAAATGTATACAGTGCTTTCTAATAATGTTGCCTAACGGAAGCATATATAAACTAAAAAGAGTAGGGCCTAGCACAGATCCCTGTGGAACTCCATGACTAAGCTTTGAGCTAAAAGAAAACTCATCATTTACATGAACAAACTGGAACCTATCAGATAAATAAGATCTAAACCACTGCAACGAAGTTCCATTAAGTCCAACATAGTGTTCTAATCTATCAAGTAGAATATTATGATCAATAGTATCAAAAGCTGCACTAAGATCTAAAAGGACAAGTACAGAAACTAGTCCATTATCAGATGCAATGAGGAGGTCGTTAGTGACCTTCGCTAAGGCTGTTTCAGTACTATGATGGATTCTAAACCCAGATTGAAACTCTTCAAGTAAACCATTTCCCTGCAGGTGGTCAAATAATTGCGTAGCAACAACTCTTTCTAAGATTTTTGAAATGAAAGGGAGATTAGAGATTGGTCTATAGTTAGCTAAAGCTCCTGGATCTAGCGTTGGCTTTTTGAGTAAGGGTTTAATTACAGCCGTTTTAAAAGCCTGCGGTACATGGCCTAAAGTTAATGAAGAATTGATTATATGAAGAATAAAGCTACCAATAAGTGGGAAGACTTCTTTAAATAACCTGGTAGGAATAGGGTCTAAAAGACAAGTTGAAGGTTTGGATGAGGAAACTATTTTGTCTAACTCACAAAGGTCGATTGGAGTAAACTCATCAAGACAGACATCAATAGAAGGAGTTGTAATAGTTACAGTATTTAAGTTAACTGTGGGAAGAATCTGATTGATTTAATCTCTGATGGATGAAATTTTATGATTGAAAAAGTTCATAAAGTCCTGACTAGTAAGCTCTAAGGGGATGCTAAGATTGACAGAGTCCTGACTCTTTGTCAACCTGGCTACAGTACTGAAAAGAAACCTAGGATTATTCTTGTTCTCTTCTATTAATGCAGAGTAATAACTCGTTCTAGCTTTTCTAAGAGATTTTTTTATAAATTAAAAAGATGATTTCTCCAAGCTAAATAGATTTCATCTAAATTAGTAGAGCGCCATTTTCTTTCTAATTGATGAGTCTTCTGTTTTAAGCTACGAGTTTCTGTGTTGAACCAAGGAGTTAAAAATCTCTGATTAGACTTTTTCTTTTTTAAGGGGGCCACCAAGTCTAGAGCCTGATGCAGAGAAGCTGAAACACTATCCACCATGTTATCAATTACAGAAGGAGCAAGCTGTCTATAGCTTATTTCCGTTGTGTTGACACATGGCATAGAGGAAACAATCTGCATAAATTTGGAAACAGCATCATCTGAGAGGCATCTACTGTGATAATATTTTTCTTTAGGAGCCAAATAGTCAGAAATAGTAAAATCAAAGGTTAACAGACAATGGTCTGACAGTACAGGGTTATGAGGAGACACTACAAGATTTTCTATTTCTATGCCATATGTCAGAACAAGGTCCAATGTATGGTGGAGGTAATGAGTAGAATTTCCTACTTTCTGAGAAAACCCAATCGAGTCTAATATTGAATTAAAAGCCACATTAAGGCAGTCACTATCTACATCCACATGTATATTAAAGTCCCCTACTATAATTATTCTATCAGATTTCAGTACTAAATCAGCTAAGAAATCAGCAAATTCGGATAAAAATTCTGAATAGGTTGATGGGGGACGATAAACTATGGCAAATAAAATTGGGTTTAACCTGAAATTGCTAAAGTGCCCAACACTGAGGACCAGGCCCTCAAAGGAATTATAACATGTTTTTTGCTTTACATTAACTAGTAATTTGGAATGGTAAATTGTTGCTACTCCTCCTCCACGACCAGAACTTCTGGGATTTTGACAGTTTAAATAACCAGAGGGAGTTGATTCATTTAAACCAACATAATCCTCTTGCCCTAACCAAGTCTCTGTAAGGGAAATTAAATCAATCTGATGATCAATTAACAGATCATGGACTAACAGAGACTTGGGAGTTTGAGACCTAATATTTAATAAACCACATTTAATTTTTAAATTATGAGGAGGAACAGAGGCCAAATCATTCAATTTAGAGGCTTTATGTTTTTGTTTTTGTTTTTTTTGTTTTTTTGTAACTTAGATTTTTATTCATTTTTCATCATATATAATGCATTCAGATCACATTCTACATTTAAAAAACAAAGGGGCTAGGGTAAGGAAAAAGAAAAAAAAAGAAAAAGAAAAAACGGGGGGGGGGGGGAGGACAAATGTTGGAGCATCAAGTTTTTAGTTTCCATCTCTTAATTCTTCTGGTTTTTTCAGTGTCTTTGGTTATTCTTTCAATTTCTGCCTCGTTGTTGCACTTTGTAGTGTGTCCATTTCCGCCATTTTTTTCCCCATAGTCCTTCTTGCATTCTTTGTCGATATGTTAGTTTTTCCATCATACGTATGTCCTCAACAATGTCAGTCCATTGCTCTTGGTCAGGAAGAACTTCTGATCGCCATTTTTTTGTGATTGTTTTTTTTACATGCAATCAACAAGATTTTAACTAGATATCTGTCCTCAGCCTGTATAACATTGTCTCTTTTAAGATCACATAAGTACATCAGGTTACAGTTCATTGGTATATTATATCCTAATATCCTCTGTATTGTCACATGTATAGATTTCCAGAATGATGATATTTTGCAGCATTTCCAAAACATATGTGAGTGGTCTGCATTTTGAGCCCCACAACCCCTCCAGCATAAAGATTGGGTATTTGTATATTTTCCTTGAATCTGGGGTGTAATGAAAAAGCGAATCAGGTTTTTCCATCCAAATTCCCTCCATGTCCTTGAATTTGTTGATGTGTGTTGTGTTTTCCATATTTCCTGCCAGCTTTCTTCTGTTATGTTTAAATTGAGCTCTTTCTCCCATTTCTCCTTTATATAGTTACTTGTATGATTGTTTGCCATAAGTTTCTGATATAGCTTTGAAATAATTCTTATTTTATTTCCTGTATATGAGCTTAAAATGAGTTGTATAATCTCGCTCACATCTGTTTGGAGGTTATGCCTAATCTTCTTCATATAATAATCTCTCATCTGCAGATATCTGAAAAATTCCAATCTTTCTAGTTTAAATTTTCTCCTGATGTTTACAAAGCTCCCGAGATCTTTTTTTCCGATATTGCCCCATGCTGTGATTCCCTTGTTCACCAGATTTTTGTATCCCCTATCTTGTTTTGCCGGTTCAAACTGACTGTCAAATGCTACCCATTTCAATAGTTTTATGTCTTCCTTTATATTATACTTTTGTACTATTTTATACCACAGTTCTAAAGTAAATTTAGTGATTGGGTCTATTTGTTTGATTTGCTTATATGCATCTTTATCTCCTATTATGCTTTGTACTGGGAGTCCCTCAATTTCCTTTTCCATTTCTTTCCATTTTGCCTCATATCCCTCGTCACACCAACATATGATATATCTTATTTGCGCTGAGTAGTAATATTCCTTTAGACTCGGTAGGCCCATGCCTCCTTTCTCTTTTGGTAATTGGAGAGTTTTATATTTCACTCTTGGCTTTTTACCTCCCCAAACAAATCTCGATATCATCCTGTCCCACTTTGAGAATTGGGCATCTGGAATCTCTGTTGGTATAGCCTGGAAGAGGTAAAGTAATCTAGGTTGTATGCTGATTTTGACTGTCTCAATTTTTGAATTCAGATCCATATTTAAGATTGACCATCTATCAATATCTTTTTTTATTTCTTGTTCCAACCTATCATAGTTTGCTTTATATATTTTGCTTAGGTCTTTAGGTATGTTCACTCCAAGGTATTTTATTTCTTTTTGTTTCCAGTTTAGTTTGATCTTATCAGTTATCTGGTTTAGAGGGTTATAGTGGAATGTCAGTATTTGTGTTTTTGTTATGTTTATCTTGTATCCTGATAATTTTCCAAAATTTTCTATCAAGTTCATCATTTCCATTATTGATTCATCTGGTTGTTCAAGGTAAACTATAATATCGTCTGCAAATAGCCCAATCTTGTGTTTCGCCCCCTTTATTGTTATACCTTTTAATTTCTTATTTTGTCGTATCGCTTGAGCCAGTGGTTCTATGAACAGAGCAAACAAGGTGGGCGATAAGCAGCATCCCTGCCTAGTTGATCTTTGTATATTTACTTTGTCTGTTAAGCTACCGTTTATCTTGATTCTTGCCACAGGTTCTTGATACAGTGTCCTTATGCATTGTACTGATTTTTCGTTAAATCCAAAGCGCTCCAGTACACTATATAGGAATTTCCAGTTAACCCTGTCAAATGCTTTTTCTGCGTCTAAACTCATTATTACTGCGCTTTTCTTTTCTTTATGTATTTGGTTAATTATATGTATTGTTCTCCTGATATTGTCATGTGTTTGGCGTCCCTCTATGAAACCAGTTTGATCATCTTCTATCAATTCCGTCAAGAATGTCTTTATTCGTTTACATATAATTGTTGTATATATTTTATAATCCACATTTAATAAAGAGATTGGTCTATAGTTTCCGCATTGTTCTTTATCTTTCCCTGGCTTTAACATAACTGAAATGATAGCTTCGTTCCATGATGGAGGTATTTTGTTGTTGTTCAACGTCCAATTAAATGACTTTAGGAGCTGTGGCGTGAGTTCTTCTATAAACAGTTTATAAAACTCAGAGGGGTATCCATCACTACCTGGTGATTTACCGTTTTTAAGTGACTTAATCACATCTCTGATCTCTTGTGTTGTTATTTCTGCTGTTAGCTTTTCATTTTGTTGATTTCCTATTGATGGCAAGTCCAATGTGCCTAGAAATTTTTTAATATCTTTCGTATTTGTTTCTTCAGGTTGCGAGTATAGTTCTTGGTAGAAATTATGGAATATTTCTTCGATGTTTTCTGGGTTAACTGTGGTTTTATTTGTGGTGGGGTCTTTAATCTTGTATACATTATTCATTGTTTGTTGTTTTCTTAACCGTTTTGCCAGCAGTTTTGTGGCTTTTGGTCCCGTTTCATAATATTTTTGCTTTAGATATCTATTTTTCCTTTCAATTTCATCCATTTGTGTTTCTTTTATCTTTGTTTTTTCTTCTTTAATTTCTTGATATATTTTTGGATCATTTGTGCTTTGATGTTTACGTTCTAATTCCCTCAGTCTCTCACATCTTTGTTCATACGCTTCCAGTTTAGTCTTATTTGCTTTTCCTGTTTCAACAATTAATTTACCTCTTAACACGGCTTTTAGTGCGTCCCATAGTATTGTTGGGTCCACTTCTTCATTGTCATTCTCTTGGATATACTCGTTTATGTTTATTTTTATTCTTTCTTTCATTTTCTCATCATTTAACAGTCCTACGTTAAGTTTCCATGTTGTTTGTCGTTTTCTATTGTTTAGATATATTTCCATGTATATAGGATTATGATCTGATATTTCTGCCCCTCCAATCCAACAATTTCTCACCCTGTGTCTGTCACCTTCATTCATAAGGAAGTAATCTATTCTAGAGTGTACTTTATGGACTGCTGAATAATGTGTATAGTCTTTTTCGAGTGGGTGCAGGTCCCTCCATATGTCTACCATACCCATTTCTGCCAGTGAGGTTCTTATGAACTTTGTTACATGTTTTTTTGTCTTCTTAACACTTGTTGTATCAACTTCATGATCCATGACAGCATTTAAGTCTCCTCCACAAATTAGGACTCCTTCACTGTGTGTTGCTATGAGATCAAACAGATGTTGAAAAAAACCCTTG
The DNA here is from genome assembly GCA_020510985.1 of Pholidichthys leucotaenia. Classification (NCBI taxonomy): domain Eukaryota; kingdom Metazoa; phylum Chordata; class Actinopteri; order Cichliformes; family Pholidichthyidae; genus Pholidichthys; species Pholidichthys leucotaenia. The sequence continues at coordinate 210,191,540 of CM035838.1, read as the reverse complement.
TCACTTTCTGGTGGGGCATAGATGTTCACTAATGTGATCTGCATACCATCTATTCTTCCCTTTATTATTACATACCTGCCTTCTTTATCCTGGATTTCCTGTTCACTTTCAAATTGTATTTTGTTTGAAATTAGTATCATAACCCCCCTTTTAGCTCCTCCCTTAAATGAACTGTAGTAGGAGTTCTTATAGCCAAATCTCTTTAGTTTCACATGTTCTGTCTTGCTCAAATGTGTCTCTTGCATAAATATAATTTCAGCTTTTTCCTTCTTGAATTTTCTTATTATTCTTTCCCTTTTAACAGGTGAGTTCAGACCATTCACGTTTAGTGTCATTATCTTAAGATTTTTACCCATATTCATGTTTTTCCATTTTTTTAACTTGTGCTCCTAGCCCCTTTAACAACAAAAATAACACATATTTATATAAAAACACATTAAAAAATCTCGACCTCCGTACTTTGGGCCTTTCTTCTGCCCACTGGTCCCTGTTGGTGGGTGGGGGGATTGTCTTCACAGAGTGAAGGGCCCTCCCTAGACCTCTAATTACTATCCAAGTAATAGTCATTAGTCTAGAAATGTCCAACAAATATCACTTAAACCTCTCCTAGCCGTCTGTTTCTCTTTTACCTTGTCTTCTTGGCCTTCATTTCTTCTGTGCCTTTCTTAATCTTTGTTATGATCTAGGCTTTCAGTTGAAAGCCTTGTAGTTTGTCCTGGGCCCGCTGCGCCACGTCTCTCCCCCTTCTTCCGCCGTTCACTCGTCTCCACTCCGGCTGTCGTGATGCGTTCAGGGCCGCCGCTGCTCCAGCCGTTTCCTCCGGCACGCTCACCTCAAGGCCCCACTCCATCATATCCCGCGCTGCCTCTTCGGCCGTGTTGTAGGTTCATACGCCGTCCTCCCAATGAATCCTCATTTTCGTTAGCGGCGTTTGGAATCTAATTTTTTTCTCTTTCAGCGTTTTTTTAATGTTGGCATATTTCTTCCGCTGCTGCACAATTTCTGTCGGGTAGTCATGGTCAAAGAATACCTGTTTGTTGCCGATTTGTATCTTTTTTTTCCATGCTTGTGTCAGGATTCTTTCCTTTATGTCATATTTCACAAAGTTTACCACAACTGACCTGGGTGGAGAGTTTGGCTTCGGGTTCTGTGCCGGGGCTCTGTGCGCTCGTTGAATCTGCAGATCCGTTTCTCTGGGCAGTTCCAGCTCTTTTTTTAAGAACTGATCCATGAATTTCGTCATCGAGTTGCCTTCAATGCCCTCCGGAATTCCAAAGATGCGTATATTGCTTCGTCTGGACCTGCTCTCCAAGTCGTTTATTTTCTCCTGCATCCTCTGCGTTTGCGCCGTCAGGGTCTGTAGCTGTTCGTTTGCCTCGCTTTTCCAATCTCCCAGCTCCGATATTTGGGCCTGCGCTTCTGTCATACACGCCCGCTGGGAGCGCAGCTCCTCCATGTTTTCTGTTAGCTTGCGCTCCATTTCTCTTCGGAGGCCCATAATTTCCTCCTTAATCTCTTTTTTCAGCTCCTCCTTAAGAGCCGCTAAATCCTGCGGTAGCTGCCGCTTGAATTCCCTCAACTCTTTACCCAAACTGGCGATGCCAGTGTTCATGTTTTCGAGCCTGGCGTCCTCCATTTTCTCTGCTGTAGACACCTCGTTTTTTTGGGCTTCGTGTTCAGCGGTTTTTCCTGCGTTGTTGGAGAGGAATTCTTTAATTTTACCCTGCTTTTGTCCTTGTGCCCGGCTCCTTCGTGTTTTCATCCCTTATTTTATTGATCCGCTTATGTCGAGTTGGCCATTTACCAATGATTTTTAATCCGGCTAGGGAGAGCTCTCTGTTTAAGCGTTATGTCTCTCCGCCATCTTCCCGGAAGTCCCCTAGAGGCTTTATGTTTAATTTGAGTTTTACCAATATTTTGCTTTATCACTTTGGGATGCTTATACATTATATTTTTATTTACTTTGGTGGGAGCAGACAACGATTCTCTGATGGGGAAGACAGGGGCTAAGCTGAGGGGTGGCGGATGAAGAGGAGCTGCAGAGAGGCGTGTAAGACTGCGACTCTGCTTCCTGGTCCCAACTCTGAGTAGTCATGGTTTTGGAAATTTGGATAAAAAAGATGCCAGATTGTTAGATAAATGAGAAGCACCATCCAAAGTGGGATGAATGCTGTCTTGTCTCATAAGACCAGGTTTTCCCCAAAAAGAGCTCCAATTGTCAATGTAGCCCACGTCATTTTTAGGACACCACACAGACAGCCAGCGGTTCAAGGATGACAAGCGACTAAACATGTCATCACTGGTCAGATTGGGGAGGGGTCCAGAGAATACTACAGTGGCAGACATCGTTTTTGCAAACTCACACACCGATTCTATATTAAGTTTCGTGACTTCCGACTGCCGGAGACGGATGTCATTAATGCCGGCGTGAATAACAATTGTGGAGTATTTACAGTTACTTTTAGCCAGCATTTTCAAATTTGACTCGATGTCGCCTGCTCTGGCCCCAGGAACTACTGGTACTGTGAGGGGTTGTCCTTGCCTGCGGCAGTCCACCACCAGCTCCTTAGTTTTCCTTGCGTTGATCTGGAGGCAGTTCCGATGGCACCAGTCCACGAAGTCCTGGATAAGCCCTCTGTACTCAGCTTCATCTCCATTGGAGATGAGGCCAACGATCGCAGAGTCATCAGAGAACTGCTGTAGATGGCAGTGTGTTGTGTTGTGTGAGAAGTCCGCAGTATAAAGGGTGAACAGGAAGGGAGCCAAAACTGTTCCCTGGGGGCCCCCCGTGCTACCGATGATCCTGATGATGATGATGATGATGATGATACTGATGATGATAATAAGCCTTTATTAGTCCCACAATGGGGAAATTCCAGGATTGCAACAGCACAGGGATAGCAACACTCAGAACAATAATTAAGAAGATATGGAAGATATAAATAAGAGCAGTGGATATACATACATACACATCAATATATAAATATATATACAAAGTGCGGAGCATTGTAGCGAGATGGAACAAACAGCATAACCGTCTACTTAGTTATCCTACATATCCTACGTATCGTGAGATTTTGAGTGAAAACCTCCTTCCATCAGCAAGGGCACTGAAGATGAAACGTGGCTGGGTCTTTCAGCATGACAATGATCACAAACACACCGCCCGGGCAATGAAGGAGTGGCTTCGTAAGAAGCATTTCAAGGTCCTGGAGTGGCCTAGCCAGTCTCCAGATCTCAACCCCATAGAAAATCTTTGGAGGGAGTTGAAAGTCCGTGTTGCCCAGTGACAGCCCCAAAACATCACTGCTCTAGAGGAGATCTGCATGGAGGAATGGGCCAAAATACCAGCAACAGTGTGTGAAAACCTTGTGAAGACTTACAGAAAACGTTTGACCTCTGTCATTGCCAGCAAAGGGTATATAACAAAGTATTTTGATGAACGTTTGTTATTGACCAAATACTTATTTTACCGAGGAATTTACCAATTAATTCATTAAAAATTCTTCAACGTGATTTTCTGGATTTTTTTTCTCTTTTTGTCTCTCGTAGTTGAGGTATATCTATGATGAAAATTGGAGACCTCTCTCATCTTTTAAGTGGGAGAACTTGCACAATTGGTGGCTGACTAAATACTTTTTTGCCCCACTGCATACCGTAGAAAGCAATTCAGGTCAGGTTTCAGAAAGTGTTGACTCTGTCTTGTGTTGCCTTGCGAATTATGATTTCAAATAAAGTTAAAAAAAATGTGCAGCTTTTGTCATATAAATTTCCTACTTTTTTCTCACAAATTTGAAACTTTTTTTTTTTTTTGCAAATTTCCAAGCTCTGCTTATGGTAAAATTCTCATGCATATCTAGTTATTGTGATGCTTCTACTGGAAAAATCAAACCAACTAAAACCAAAATGAAACAATAATGACAGGCTGAGGATGTCTGACAGGAGAAGTATGGACTCTTAATCCTGCAGCACTAAAGTGCAGATGCTCCAGGCTGCTAGCAGATGTCAGCCTCCTGGACTGATGGTCTACTTTGGCTCCGACAGGGATGTAACTGCTCCGATGAATTTCTGGCTGAATCAGAACTGGAGAACCATCTGCACGCTGCTGCTCTCTGTACAGTTGGCCCGAAGCGCCGAATCATTTCAGTCATTCTGGCAAATATGTTTTTTTCTGGTTCCATTTGGTGTTAGCACCACAAGGGGAAACCTTCACCGGCAACGTCCAAAAGCACAAGAAACTAAAAAGTGTCCAAGAAGCGCATCTCTCTGCCAACACTTAATTTCTGTAGCTTCACATTTTATTCACATTCTCACACTCGTATGCAGGAACATGTGTGCAAACGTTGGATATGTGCAGAAGAAACCCTGTCTGAAAACAGATGTGTCTGGCAGGGGTGGATTAGCTCCTAGATCACTCAAGACAGGAACAGAGCATAGTCGATGGAAACGGTTGACATGCATTCATAAGGTCATAGCAGCAGGTTACCATGACTACCAGGGTGTATGCTGACCGGCCAGTTTAGTGGGGACACCTGGTAGGCGATTGGAAGGGGAGGGTGTGTGGGGATGCTGTCCACCTTGTTAGCAAAATGACCCAAAAATGTCCTCCTTTTCAAGATAAGATAAGATCAGATCAGCCTTTATTAGTCCCACACTGGGGAAATGACAGGATTGCAGCGGCACAGGGATAGCAGCACTCAGCACTTTGACCTGCCATAGCCCATCCATACCCCCCCTCCCCATCCTGGGAAAAAAGAGAGAAATGTCATCATGCTTGAGACATCATTTATAGGCAGAAGTGCAAAGAAAAATAAAAATTAGAAATTTGCAGATTTTGTACCACAAGTTTACAAATTTTTCTGTAAATTTCCATTTTTTTCTCAAAAATTTCCTAATTTTTCCTCATAAATTTGAAACTTTTTTCTTGTAAATTCACAGTTTTTTTCTTATAAATTTGCAACCTTTTTCTCAAAAATTGCAACTTTTTCCCAATAAATGGGCAACTTTTTTCTCAAAAAGTTGCAACTTTTTTAAAATTTGTGATTTTTCCTATAAATGTGCAAATAGCCACCTGTAAATTTGTAACTTTTTTCTCATAAATTTGTAACTTTTTCCTTATAAATTTTTCTTGCAAATTTGTAACTTTTTCAAAAATTCTTTTGTTTTTCCTTCAAAAATGTCAACCTTTTAATGTGTAAATTTGCAACTTTTTTCTTGATTTGCAACTTTTTTCATTTAAATCTACAACTTTTTATCAAAAATGTGCAATTTTTTCTCATAAACTTTCAACTTTTTCCACATAAATTTGCAGGGCTCGTCTGAATGCTTTTTAAATTTTTATTCCGTGTAATTAAATTGTAATTTGTGACTTTTTTAATTTTTAAATTGGCATAGTTTATCATATTTTTGCACCTTTATTCTTGCAAATTTGCACTTAATCTTCAATTATCCACTGGCTAATTATTCTAAATCTGTCAGTACCAATCACCTCCCTGGTTGTAAAATAAATGGCCTCATAGGTGCGCCTGCTATTACCAACTTCCTTAATTCTTCATGGCACTGAATGTTTGAAATATTCTCCAGCGATATGGGTCCACACTGACGTGCTAACATCCAGGGCTGGACAATAACTTTTTCGCTCACCAGCCACTTTGGCTAGTGATTTTCCAAAGTCACTAGCCACTCAGTCTTTTCACTAGCCACAATTTTGTGCTTGGAAAATTATGTTTAATATGATCAAATTTGACTCTTGCATGCTAAAATGTACTTGAACTAAATTTACAACCTTTTGAAATGACCCTTATACATTCATAAAACTAGCAAGAGACACACTGTTTACTTATGAACAGCAGTAAACACTGTAAAACAGTAAAGAAAAGATTTGTAATGTGGGAGTGGAGTCAAGGTAGATTTGGGGTGTGTCCCAATTCTCATTTGTGCCCCTCCCCCTCCCAAACCACTTCCCCTACCCCCATGAACTGGGATACCCCTTCATGGCTGCACTACATCATTAGTAGTTGCTGATGGATTGAACCTAACCTGTTTTCACCAGAAAAAAGAAAAGAAAGAAAAAGACAAGTGATTAGAAAAAAGCATCATGTTAAGGAGAAAATGTCTCAAATGTACATGAACTATTCTGATCAGTAGAAAAGGTCTGAAACTTACTAGAAATAAAGCTGAAAATTCAGAGAGAAAAATTTGGACCCCCTGATGGCCGGTTTTGGCTCACAGGCCATATGTTTGATACCCCTGGGCCAACCCAGTAAAACACATATTTTAATGGGGTGGTCCACGGTGGGGCAGTGGTTAGCACTGTGGCAGCACAGCAACTCACCCTTGGCCGTGGGATCCCGGGTTTGATCCCACCCCCTGACCAACAGGGATCTTTCTTTGTGGACTTTGCATGTTCTTCCCATGTCTGCATGGGTTTACTCCAGCATTTCTCCGGTTTCCTCCCACAGGGGCCAAAAACTTGCAGGTTAGGTTAATTGGCCTCAACTGGGGACATATGAATGTGAGTTGTCCCTTCCCTCTACCCCCCAGGCTACAGTTGTGAAAAAGAATGTGTTCTTAATCTGTCCTCTGATTAAATAAAGGGTAAATAAATAAAAATATTTAGAAGGTAAACAACAACTTCTTGCTCTAAAAATAATAATGCAGAAGTAGGAGCTGATGTGGGGGAGGCACAGGGATTAGCTACTCACCGCTGGGACAACGGGGATCAGGGGCAGTTCTCCTGGTAATCTGATCGCTGAGACCAGGGACAGGTGGGTTCTGCCGGCTGCTGTCTGTTCGTCACCGTTTCTCCAAACTGGCTGCAAAATGAGCTCACTGGGGGCGGAGTCTGGCTCCACTCTGTACTCTGTACAGAAGAAGCCACCGCCTACCACGGCATTTCTTCCCACCGGGCTGAACAGGGGCAGGACGAGAGACTGACCTGTGGAGTAGACCATCTGCGGCTTCTCCAGACTCCGTCCACAGTAACAATATACCAGTGATCACACACTGCTGTGCAGATAGTGTTTATAGATGTTGTAGGTTTGTAGCCTCACATTGCAATAGATTTATTATTTTAGATGTTGTCTGAGGAAATTACAACCTGCCAAAGTGGCTAGTGGGAGTGGCTGTCTCACTGGCCACTGGTGAAATCCACCGGCCAGTGGCCGGTTGGCCAGTGTTAATGTCAAGCCCTGCTAACATCGGACAGCTGTTGCAGATTGGTCGTCTACGCTCCACGATGCTCCATGGATGCATCCATTCTTTCATGGTGTTTAGTCCTAATTCTGCCATAAATTAGGGACATATTTGCAAGAATAAAGGTGCAAAGATATGATAAAATAAGCTAATTTAAAAAATTTCAAATTACAGTTTAATTACACGGAATAAAAATGTAATCAGCAAAGCATGAGCAATGAAAATTTATGAGAAAAAGTGGAAATTTACAGGAAAAAAAGAGGGAAAAAAGAGCAAATTTTTGAGAAAAAGATGGAAAATTTAGAGGAAAAAAAATCACAAATTTTTGAGGAAAAAAGTTTAAAATTTAAGAGAAAAAAGTTGCAGATTTATGTGAAAAAGCTGAAAATTTTTGAAAAAAATTACAAATTTATGAGATTAAATACAAATTTACATGAAAAATTTGCAAATTCATTCAGAAAAAAACATAAAAATTTACAGGAAATAAACAGTATATTTTTTAGAAAAAAGATGAAAATCTAGAGAAAAATGTTATACATGTATTTTTATATATATATATATATATACTGTATATACGTATATATAAATAAAAGTTAAAAATGTGAGAAAAAAGTGGTAAATTTATGTGAAAAATTAAAATTTGAGGAAAAAAATCACAAATTTACAATAAATTAGAAATTTACAAGAAAAAAGTTTTAAATTCATAAGGAAAAAATGAAAATTTACAGGAAAAAATGGCAAAATGTTTAGAAAAAAGATGAAAATTTAGAGAAAAATATTCACCACTTTTTGATGAAAAATTACAAATGTATAAGAAGAAAGTTGCAAGTTTCTGAGAAAAAAGTTGTAAATTTGCAAAAAAAAAAGAGTTGTAAATTAACGAGAAAACATTTGCAAATTTATGTGAAAAAGTTGCAAACTTTTGAGGAAAATAGTTGAAATGTTTTAAGAAAAAAGTTGTAAATATGCAAGAAAAAAGTTTCAGTTCTACGAGGAAAAAATAGCAAATTTATAAGACAAATGTTGCAAAAAAGCTGAAAATTTTTGAGAAAAAAGTTGTAAATTTACAAGAAAAAAGTTTCAAATTCACAAGGAAAAATTTGCAAATGTATGTGAAAAAGTTGCAAATTTTTGAGAAAAAAAAATCACGCATTTATAAGAAAAAAGTTACAAATAATTGAGGAAAAAAGTCTGAAATTTGGAAGAAAAAATATTTTTTCCAGTTGCCTAAACGTGTGGAGCTGCTGCGATGTGATTGGCTGATTAGATATTCGTACAGAAAACAGAGGAATGAGTGTCTTTTGCAAAATTCTGATTATGGGTGGTTTCCCTGAATTTTTTCATTTTGATGTCTAATTCTTTGACAAATTATTGAAATTTTTCCATCTAAAGCCTCACATTGTGGTCTTATTCCTGGATCCGCTGCTTGATTTGGATTCTCTCTGTAATCTAGTGAGTTTCTTTTTGACTTTTCCAACAAATTTCATTGACATAAGGCTGGTAGTTTTTGCATTAGCCCACTAACAGCACAGACAGACAAACGGCGCTGAAATAACCATAATCAACACGGGCAGCAGCGCCGTCGCCTCCTTTTCACGTCAGCTGTCAAATGTTGAGAAGACAGTGTGACTGCCAGAGTCCGTCATCGGGACAACAGTCTCCATCAGTCAGACAGTCTCCCTCTTGTGTCCCTGTCACTTTTCTTTGACCGTCTTCTTTTCACCGCCGTTCATCGTGACACATTCGCCGCTGCAGCCTCACAGGAGACACGCGTGGTCCAGGTGGAGGAGACGCCACAGCGCTTCACGTCATTCAAAAAAGAGGCAGGAATCAGGGGACTGCAGCAGCAGGTGTGCAAGAAAAAATTCTCCACAACTTATGACAAAATGCTTTTCTCATAAGTTAGCAACTTTAACTGCATAAATTTGTAGTTTTTTCCTGTAAATTTTCATTTTTTTCTTTAAATTTGCATCTTTTTTTACCTCATAACTTTTCATATTTTTCCTGGACATTTGACAATTTTTTCTGATAAATTTTGAACTTCTTTCCATGTAAATTAGCAACTTTTTTTCTCATACATTTTGCAACTTTTTTCTGATAAATTTTCAGCTGCTTTTATGTAAATGTGTAACTTTTTATCATAGTTTAAAAAAATTTTTCCTCATAAATTTGCAACTTTTTTCTTGTAAATTTGCAATCTTTTTCTCATAATTTTCCATTTTTTCCTGTAAATTTGATTTTTTGGGATAAATTTTTACTCTTTTTTTCCATTTAAATTTTAAGCTTTTCTTCTGTAAATTTGTAACTTTTTTCTCAGACATTTTGCATCTTTTTTCTGATAAATTTTCAGCTATTTTAATGTAAATGTGCAACTTTTTCTTATAAGTTTTAAACCTTTTTCCTCATAAATTTGCAACTTTTTTCTTATAAATTTAGTAACTTTTTTCGTTTTTTTCTGTAAATTTTAAACTTTTTTTCTGTAAATTTGCAACTTTTTTCTTGTAAATTTGTTATTTTTTTCCCTCATAAATGTTCTACTTTTTCCTGTAAATTTGCAATTACCCCCTATAAATTTTTGTCTTTTTTTGTCTAAATTTTAAGTTTTTTTCCATAAATTTCAACCTTTTTCTTGTAAATTTGCAATTTTTTCTCATAAATTTGCAGTTTTTTCCAGTAAATTTTCAATTTTTTTCTTGTAAATTTTCATCTTTTTTTCTCATAGTTTTTCCACTTTTTTCCTGTCAATCTGACAATTTTTTTCTGATAAATTTAAAAATTTTCCATGAAAAATTTTCAGTTTTTTCACGTAAATCTGCATCATATTTCATAATTTTACATTTTTTTTAAATTTAAATTTTAAACTGTAAATTTTCAACTTTTTTCTGTAAATTTGCAACTTTTTTCAAACTTTTTACAGCTTTTTTCTGATAAATTTTCAGCCTTTTTTATGTAAATATGCAATTTTTTCTCATAATTTTTAAACTTTTTCCTCTTAAATTTGCATGTTTTTTATCAGAACTTTTGCAGCTTTTTATTGTTTTCTTTTTTCCTGTAAATTTTAAACTTTTTTCTGTAAATTTGCAACTTTTTTCCTGTAAATTTGGTAATAATTGCCAATTTATTTCCTCATAAATACTTTTTCTTATAAATTTGCAAATTTTCCCTTATAAATTTTCATCTTTTTTCTTGTACATTTACAAGTTTTTATTCATAAATTTCCACTTTTTTCTTTTAAATTTGCTAATTTTTTCTCATAAATTTACATTTCTTTTCCTGTAAATTTTCATCTTTTTTCTTGTAAATCTGCAACACTCATCTGAATACAGATTAAATTTTTATTCTATGAAATTAAATTGTTATTTGCAACTTTTTAAATTTAGCAGTTGGAACGTTTTATCACATCTTTGCACTTTTATTCTCGTAAATTTGTTCCTAATTTACATTTATACATTTGCACCTCATGGTAAATTTATGAATTTTGCTGAAAAATAACGAATCACCAACTGGACTGAAGTGATTGGATGGTCTTAATTAGTGTTTTAATGAAAGCTTTAATCTCCTTTTTGTCAAGATTCAGAACAGGGTCAGACTCAAATGCAGAGCTGCCGGAATGATCACTCAGACTCAGATAAAAAGTTTCACTAATTTTTTTTGAAAACACACTCAACAGAAAATAAAAGTGCACAAACTAAGGAAAAACGAAACACAAAAACGCTAACTTAAATTGCCGATAAGACAGGTGCCCCCTGGAGCGCACGTAACTTACGGGAGAGAGCAAACAGAGATTATTAGGGACAGATTCTCCAAAGGGAGAATAATTGCGGGAGAGAACACTTACTGTGAGAGCAGCAGGGTCCAGCAGGGAACTCCTGCGAGGACCAGGGGACGGGGGAAGGCAGAGACCTGGTTGGACGTCTTGAGTCTTCTTGGTCAGGCGAGCGTGATCAGCTCCGGAGACACACCGGCAGGTGGCAGCAACCTGAGGAGCAGAAGACACAAAGGTGAGTGCACAGGTAACCCTATAGTAACGAGATAAAGCTTGACGTTTAGAATGGTTGCAAACCCAGACAATCCAGCGATGGACTCTCCACACGCTGGATCTTAGATACGCTGGCTCATCAGATGCAGCAGGTGTGTAATCACACAGGTGTGTCTAATCCTCCGGAGCTGGGAAACCAGGAAGAAGAGGGGAGGGGGAGCACGCTCGCCTGATCATCACAGTGCCCCCCCCCCCCTCAAGGGACGCCTCCTGGCGTCCCACCGGGTTTGTGCCGATGGGTCAGATGAAATGCCTGTATCATGTATTTATCCAAGATGTACGACCCCGAAATCCAAGACCTCTCCTCCAGACCGTATCCTTTCCAATGAACAAGGTATTGGCACCCACGCCCTCGACAGCGCACGTTTAGGATCCTCTCCACTGTATATGTGGTCTGGCCATCGATGATCCGGGGGGTTGGTGGGGGGTCCAGAGGAGAGCAGAGGGGACTGGTGGAGAGGGGCTTAATCTGGGATACATGGAAGGTTGGATGGATGTGCACAGAGGGTGGCAAGTCCAACCGAACGGTGACGTCATTGATCAACCACTTGATAGTAAACAAACCCAGATAGCGAGGGGAGAGCTTCTGGGACTCCGTTTTAAGCGGGATCTGGTCGGTGGACAGCCAGACCCTCTGTCCCACCGTGTACTTCGGAGCGGGTGCCCGTCTGCAGTTGGCGTACTGTTTATTGTGCTCTGCAGAGCGAAGGAGGGCAGCTCTCGTGGCCCTCCACAGACAGTGGCACCAGCGCGCATGGGCCTCCACGGATGGGATGGCGAGGCCCCTCTCCGCCATGGGCAGCAAAGTTGGTGTGTAACCCATCAACGCTTCAAATGGTGTGAGCCCAGTGGAGGAGGAGACCACTGAGTTATGGGCGTATTCCACCCAGGTCAAGTGGGAGCTCCAGGTGGCCGGGTTCAGGGATGCTACACATCTTAGGGTGGCCTCCAGAGACTGATTAGCACGCTCAGCCTGACAGTTGCTCTGTGGGTGGTAACCTGACATCAAGCTGGTGGTCCAATGCAAGAAGCAGCAGAACACCTTCCACACCTGGGATGTGAATTGGGGCCCCCAGTCCGAGATGATGTCCATGGGAATCCCATGCAGCCGGATGACGTGCTGCGTAAGCAGGTCAGCCGTCTCTGTGGCAGATGGTAGTTTGTGGAGAGGAATCAGGTGGATGGCCTTGGAGAACCGGTCGACTATCGTCAGGATCACAGTATTCCCTTGGGATGGAGGGAGCCCTGTAACGAAGTCTAGGGCAATGTGTGACCACAGTCGACCTGGCACCAGGAGAGGATGGAGGAGGCCCGCAGGAAGGGAAGAATCAGACTTATTGGCGGAACAGGTGTGACAGGCCTTAACGTATTCTCGCTCATCCCTCCCAAGTGTGAGCCAACAAAACCCTCTCCGAAGCAACTCGATAGTCCTGGATATGCCGGGATGACAGGCAAAAAAGCTGGTATGCCCCCACTTAATCACCTCTCCACGTAACACCGCGGGGACATACAGGTGGCCCAGTGGGCTTCCCTCCGGGACGGGTTCAGGTGATTGCACCTGCGGGAACCCCTGCTCTATCTCCCAGAAGCGTGTCCCGAGAAAGCAGGAGGGGGGTGAGAATAGTCTCCGGAGGAGATGCAGCAGCTGCTGCTGTGGAGGTGGAGGAGGAGGAGTCGGGAGAAAACTGGCATGAGAGAGCATCAGCCTTAGCATTGCGGGACCCTGGGCGGTACGAGATGGATAAATTAAACCAGGGGTGTCCAACCATGTGCCATGGAGAGCCAAGACCCTGCAGGTTTTCTCTTCTACCCAGTCTCTTCAGCAGGTGTTTTCACTTATCAGCAATCAGTGGGAAGAAGTTCACAGAAATCTGCTGTTGAAGACACTGGTTGGAGGTAAAACCTGCAGGGTCTTGGCTCTCCATGGCACATGGTTGGACACCCCTGAATTAAACCTATTAAAAAACAGGGCTCACCGAGCCTGCCGAGAATTTAACCTGGCCGACCGAAAATATTCTAAATTTTTGTGGTCGAGCCAGACAATGACCGGTTGGCTAGCTCCCTCCAGCTAGTGTCTCCACTCTTCCAATGCCAGCTTAATGGCCAACAGTTTGCGGTCCCCAACAGCGTAATTCCTCTCGGCTAGTGTTAACCGCCGGGAGAACTATACACACAAATGGAACTTCTGGTCAGAGGGGGAGCGCTGGGAGAGGACAGTACCCACCCCTGATTCAGATGCATCCACCTCGACCACAAACTGCACCGCGGGATCCACCTGTGCCAGAACATGCATGTTGGTGAATAGGCCTTTCAGGGTCACAAAAGCTCGTTCAGCGGCCTTGGACCACTTGACCACTTATTAACCCTATGGTAACGAGATAAAGCTTGATGTTTGGTGTGGTTGCAAACCCAGACGATCCAGCGATGGACTCTTCACACGCTGCATCTTAAATATGCTGGCTCATCAGATGCAGTAGGTGTGTCATCACACAGGTGTGTCTATTCCTCCGGAGCAAGAAGCAGGAAGAGGAGGGGAGGGGAAGCACGTTCACCCAATCATCACACTTCTGCATTGCTAAGCAGATGTTCCAGCTGCTGACATTTGCCAGGAACGACTCTGCAATCAGAACACAGCGACATTTTTCTGAATGAAGAGTGAAATGAAAGGTGAACGGAGCCATAAACAGCCTCACTGCTACAGAGATTGGAAAATAATCTTGAGTTCCTCAGAGGGTTCAGTGACCGTCCTTAATGAGGCCGAGCATCCATGGAGTTGTGGAGTAGAAATCTTTCCATTCAACCTTAATTTGATGGTTTAGTTCATTCTGACTCTGCGGTGAATGAACAGAAGTGTTAGCAACATGACCACAAATCATCCCCCTTGTTGATCTGCCATCCCCCTGTGCTGAATTTTTCCATTTACCATTAAAACCCCTTTTACCTGGTGAATAAAGAAACTGTAGTCCCAGAGATGCATTTTTGTGATTTATTTTATGTAAAATAGGATAGACACATAAGATACATTTCGGCAGAGAGATGGAAGCACTTCTTGAGTGTCCGAGGGAATCTCTTTTTGTACACTAGCTAGCTGTGAGTTAACCTTGTATCCAGGAAGCAACACAAACATGCCTCTTCTGTGGGTGGGGGGAGCACAGTGGATAGATAAGGGTAGAACACCGAGTCTGTGAATCAGCCTGTGTCTTGGGATATCTGAGACAAGGTGTAATTTTAAAATATGCAATAAAAACTCTTTCACACCCCATCACCATTCATAGGTGTAAATCAAGGGGGGGCAGGGGGGACATCCCCCCAACCAGAAAGAAAGAGAGAATTGTCCCCCCAGTATTATCATAAACCTTTTATTAAATCATGTTACATAACTGAATAACATGAATTTGAAGCACCAATTCTAAGCTTCTTCTTCTTCTTCTTCTTCTTCTGGCTGCTTCCTTCAGGGGTCTCCACAGCAGATCATCTGCCTCCATCTCCCCCTATCCCTTCATCTTCCTCTGTAACACCAACCCTCTCCATGTCCTCCTTCACTACATCCATCAATCTTCTCTGTGGTCTTCCTCTTTTCCTCCTGCCTGGCAGCGCCATCTTCAACATCCTTTGTCCAATATCTCCACTATCCCTCCTCTGCACATGTCCAAACCATCTCAGTCTTGCCTCTCTTACTTTGTCTCCAAACTGGTCAACCTGAGCTGTCCCTCTGATATACTCATTTCTAATCCTGTCCCTCCTAGTTACTCCCAATGAAAATCTTAGCATCTTCAACTCTGCCACCTCCAGCTCCACCTCATGTCTTTTTGTCAGCGCCACCATCTCCAAACCATACATCATTGCAGGTCTCATTACCGTCTTGTAAATCTTCTTTCACTCTTGCTACTACTCTTCTGTCACAAATCACCCCTGACACTCGTCTCCACCCTGCCTGCACTCTCTTCTTCACCTCTCTTGTGCATTTTTCATTGCTTTGGATGGTTGACCCCAGGTATTTAAACTCATCTACTTTCACTACCTCTACTCCTTCCATCTTCATTGTTATACCTGCCTCCCACTCATTCACACTCATGTATTCTGTCTTGCTTCTACTGACTTTCATTCCTCTTCTCTCCAGAGCATACATTCACCTCTCCAGGTTCTCTTCCACCTGCTCCCTACTCTCACCACAGATCACAATGTCATCTGTAAACATCATGGTCCACGGAGACTCCTGCCTGACCTCGTCTGTCAGCCTGTCCATCAGCATGGTAAACAAGAAGGGGCTCAGTGCTGATCCCTGATGTAATCCCACCCCCACCTTGAATCCATCCGTCACTCCTACAGCGCACCTCACCACTGTCTCACTGTCCTCATACATGTCCTGCACCACCCTCACATACTTCTCTGCCACTCCTGACTTTCTCATACAGTACCACACTTCCCCTCCTGGCACCCTATCATCTGCTTTCTCTAGATCCACGAAGACACAGCGCAACTTCTTCTGACCTTCTCTATACTTCTCCATCAACACTCTTAGAGCAAACATCACATCTGTAGTACTCTTTCTTGGCATGAAACCATACTGCTGCTCACTGGTTGCCACCTCTCCTCTTAACCGGTCTTCAATAACTCATTCCCATATCTTCACAGTGTGGCTGATCAACTTTACCCCTCTGTAGTTACTACAGCTCTGAGCATCACCTTTGTTCTTGAAAATTGGTACAAAAACACTTCTCCACTCCTCAGACATCCTCTCACTCTCCAAGATTGTGTTAAACAATCTGGTTAAAAACTCCACTGCCATCTCTCCTAAACATCTCCATACCTCCACAGGTATGTCATCTGGACCAACCGCCTTTCCATTCTTCATCCTCTTCAAAGCTGCCCTCACTTCTGCCTTGCTAATCCTTGGGACTTCCTTGTTCACCATCTTTCCTTCATCCATCCTCCTCTCTCTCTCTCTCTCATTTTCTTTATTCATCAGCTCTTCAAAGTACTACTTCCACCGTCTCAACACACTCTCATCATTTGTTAGTATTTTATTTTATTTATTTGTTTATTTGTCAGGGACAGTGCAATAAACATAGACAAAAAAATCTGTGTTGCACAGAGAGTGTATAGCATTAAGCTAATTTGCAACTCTTGTCCCTGGATGGGCTTTAGAGAAAAGAAACAGATAAAAAGAGAAAAAGATGAGGACAAAACAAAATGAAAACAGTATAAATAATATCCACATACATCAATGCAAACAAAATTATAAATACACAATATAAAAACCTGATTCACATTTGCAGTACATTACCTTTTCTGTCCTTAATCAACCTAACCTGCTGTACATCCTTTCCAGCTCCATCTCTCTGTCTAGCCAGTCGATACAAGTCCTTTTCTCCTCCCTTAGTGTCCAGCCTCTCATACAACTCACTATATGCCTTTTCCTTTGCCACCTCTGTCGTTGCCATGTGCCTAGATTCCAAGTACTCCTGTCTACTTTCTTCATCTCTCTGACTATCCCACTTTTTCTTTGCTAACCTCTTCTTTGAATACTTTCCTGTACCTCCTCATTCTACCACCAAGTCTCCTCAGCTTCCTTCCTCTGTCCACTGGATACACCACATACCTTTCTACCTGTTTCCCTGAGTACTTCTGCTGTACTTTCCCAGTCATCTGGTAATTCTTCCCTACCACCCAGAGACCGTATCAACTCTTTCCTGAACTCTGTGCAACCTTCTTCCTTCTGTTACTTCCTCCATTTAATTTTTGGCTCTGCCTTCACTCTCTTCCTCTTCCTGCTTTCCAAAGTCATCCTACTACCATCCGATGCTGTCTAGCTACATTCTCCCCTGACACCACCTTGCAGTCTCCTATCTCTTTCAGATTTATCCTTCTGCATAAGATGTAGTCCACCTGTGTGCACCTTCCTCCACTCTTGTAAGTCACCCCATCTTCCTCTCTCTTCTTGAAGTATGTGTTCACCACAGCCATTTCCATCCTTTTAGCAAAATCCACAACCATCTGTCCTTCCACATTTCTCTCCTTAAGGCCATACCTACCCAGGACCTCCTCATCACCTCTGTTCCCTTCACCTACATGTCCATTAAAGTCTGCTCCAACCACCACTCTCTCCTCCCTGGGAACACTCTTTACCACTTCATCCAACTTACTCCAGAATTCCTCTCTCTTCTACCTGACATCCAACTTGTGGGGCATACACACTGACAACATTCAACATCACATCTTTGACTTCTAGCTTCAAACTCATGAATCTGTCTGACTCTCTCTTTACCTCCTGAGCACTCTTCGCATACTCTTCCTTCAAAATTACTCCTTCTCAATTTCTCTTCCTAACTACACCATGGTAAAACAGTTTAAATCCACCTCCAATGCTCCTAGCCTTGCTTCCCTTCCATCTGGTTTCTTGAACACACAGTATATCTACCTTTCTTCTCTCCATCATATCAGCCAACTTTCTGCCTTTACCAGTCATAGTCCTTACATTTAATGTCCCTACTCTCATCTCCACACTTCTACCTTTCCTTTTCTCTCTCTCCCTCCTAATACACCTTCCCCCTCTCCTCCTCCTCGATCTTTAACCAACAGTAGCCCAATTTCCACTGGCACCCAGTTGGTTAACAGCACCGGTGGTGGTCGTTAACCTGGGCCTCGACTGATCTGGTATGAAAATCTCATTTGTCATGATCCGCATGTTTGATATGGGAAAGGTTTTACATCGGATGCCCTTCCTGACACAACCCTCCCCATTCACCTGTGCTTGGGACCAGTGCTAGGAGTACACTGGCTTGTGCACCCCCTGTGGCTGGCACCAATTCTAAGCAAAGGTGCAAAAAAAAAAAAAAAAAAAAAAAAAAGAAATTTGCAACTTTTTTCCTCATAAATTTGCATTTTTTTAATCTGTAAATTTGTAATTTTTTTCTCACAGATTTGCAATTTTTTCTTAAAATTTACACTTTTTTCTGTAAATTTGCTACATTTTCTCAAAAATGTGGAACTTTTTTCTTGTAAAATTGCAACTTTCATAAATTTGTGATTTTTCTCTTGTGTAAATTTTCAACTTTTTTCTCAAAAATCTGCAGATTTTTTCTTGCAAATTTGCTACTTTTCCTTGCAAATTTGTAATTTTTTCTCAAATATTTGAAACTCTTTCCTGTAATTTTGCAATTTTTTCCATGTAGATTTGAAACTTTTCTTGTAACCCCTTATCATTCCAGCCAGTTTTCCTTAATTTAGCGTATGCAAAGAAAATCACATTCTTTCTTCGCTGTGTGGCAGTAGAAAATTTGACAGTGGGATTTTAAGAAGTCAAATAAAATTTGGCAAATTTACAAAGTTTGATATATAGAGAAAAAATTTCGAATTTATTCAGGGTGGAAGAATAATAAATGAGAACAAACTGCACATTTAAAGGAACATATGTTTCAAGTTATGACAAAAATGTTGCTAATTTAAATGAAAAAAAAATCCTCCTATTAACAGGCCAGTTTATTTTTATTACTCAGCTTCAGATATACAGATGCTGCTCAAAAAAGTGATCACAGTAATGAAGAAACAGTCAGTGCTTTTCTGGGGGCAACAACTGGTCATATGGTCGAGGCTGATGCTTGATTTAGCGGCAGGATTAAGACCCTCGCTGTAGGTGGAAGGAAACAAACATGTCTTCACACCTGCTCTTCTGTGTCGTCTTGTCTGTCAGTGAAAACATCATGTCGACGCTGCTGGACCTGAAGAGTAGTGTGCTGAGGCAGGTGCAGAGGAGCCAGTCGCTGAGGAGCCGGAGGGAGCCACCTCCTGCTGCCGCCGGCAGCCCCCTCACCCCGGAGCCCCGACTCCCCCACAGGTGAGTAGGGCGTGACTCCATGGGTTCAGTCACGCAGACCTGCAGTGTGTGTGGCCGGGGGGTGGGGTGGGGGGTAAGAGGTGGTGATATGTACAGTAGATGGAAGGACATGGAAGCTCAAGTTCAATGTTTAAAAGTACAGTGCATCCAGAAAGTATTCACAGTGCTTTACTTTTTCCACATTTTGTCATGTTACAGCCTTATTCCAAAAGGGATTAAATTCATTTTTTACCCTCAAAATTTTACACACAATACCCCATAATGACATTGTGAAAAAAGTTTGAGATTTTTGCAAATGCACTGAAAATAAAAAAAACTAAGAAATCACATGTACATCAGTATTCACAGCCTTTGCTCAATACTTAGTTGATGCACCTTTGGCAGCAATTACAGCTTCAAGTCTTTTTGAATATGATGCCACAAGCTTTGCACACCTTTCTTTGGGCAGTGTGGTCAGTTCTTCTTTGCAGCACCTCTCAAGCTCCATCAGGTTGGATGGGAAGCGCCGGTGCACAGCCATTTTCAGATCTCTCCAGAGATGTTCAATTGGATTCAAGTCTGGGCTCTGGCTGGGCCACTCAAGGACATTGACAGAGTTGTCCTGAAGCCATTCCTTTGATATCTTGGCTGTGTGCGTAGGGTCGTTGTCCTGCTGAAAGATGAACTGTCACTCCAATCTGAGGTCAAGAACACTCTGGAGCAGGTTTTCATCCAGGATGTCTCTGTACATTCCTGCATTCATCTTTCCCTCTATCCTGACTAGTCTCCCAGTTCCTGCTGCTGAAAAACATCCCCACAGCATGATGCTTCCACCACCATGTAGGGATGGTGTTGTCATGGTGATGAGCGGTGCCTGGTTTCCTCCAAACCTGACGCCTGGCATCCACGCCTAAGAGTTCAATCTTTGTCTCATCAGACCAGAGAATTTTGTTTCTCATGGTCTGAGAGTCCTTCAGGTGCCTTTTGGCAAACTCCAGGCGGGCTGCCATGTACCTTTTACTAAGGAGTAGCTTCCATCTGACATCTCTACCATACAGGCCTGATTGGTGGATTGCTGCAGAGGTGGTTGTCCTTCTGGAAGGTTGTCCTGTCGCCACAGAGGAACACTGGAGCTCTGACGGAGTGACCATGGGATTCTTGGTCACCTCCCTGACTAAGGTCCTTCTCCCTGATCACTCAGTTTAGATGGTTGGTCAGCTCTAGGAAGAGTCCTGGTGGCTCCAAACTTCTTCCATGTATGGATGATGGAGGCCACTGTGCTCATCGGGACCTTCAAAGCAGCAGAAATTTTTCTGTACCCTTCCCCAGATTTGTGCCTCCAGACAATCCTGTCTCGAAGGTCTGCAGACAGCTCCTTTGACTTCACTCTTGGTTTGTGCTCTGACATGCACTGTCAACTATGGACCTTATATAGACAAATGTGTGCCTTTCCAGATTGTGTCCAATCAGCTGAATTTACCACAGGTGGCCTGCAGTTAAGCTGTAGAAACATCTCAAGGATGATCAGTGGAAACAGGATGAACCTGAGCTCAATTTTGAGCTTCGTGGCAAAGGCTGTGAATACTGATGCACATGTGATTTCTTAGCTTTTTATTTTTAATAAATTTGCAAAAAAAAAATAAAAAAAAATCACGTTGTCATTATGGGGTACTGTGTGTAGAATTTTGAGGAAAAAAATGAATTTAATCTATTTTGGAATAAGGCTGTAACATAAAAAAATGTGGAAAAAGTGAAGCACTGTGAAGACTTGCTGGATGCACTGTAGGGCTGGGTGATGCCGCCAAAGAAATGTATTGTGATACGTAATATGTATCGCAATGTGTTTCATGCACTGAATGTCCTTTAAAACTTGGTTTTACTTACATTTTTATGAGAAAAAAAAATTAAAATTCATATTCCATGCACGTTATATATATTACAGTATGCATGGGTGGATGTTTCATTTTACTGCTGGGAGGACAGAACATTTTCTCATAAGTAATTATTGAGGAGGTTGCAAATTCAGGGTAACATTCAGGTATGGTGACAGCTCACCATACCAAAATCTGAGCCATCACGCTAAGAAAATAAATTAAGGAATGACGCTCTAAGCATGTACATGAACAATACAAGTGACAGTCACCTGCACATCGGAGTTCTGGAGCGTGCCACCCGCGTGACCGTTCCAGTCGACAGGCAGACCTATCTAGCGTCGGTGTCCATGAGGCAAATCTGATTCCACATCAGAGTAAAGCACAAGCTTATTTAAGCATGTTGATGTGGACAAAAAGAAGAAGAGGTATGTAAGCAGTGGAGACATTTATCGTGGTTTTAACCCACTGGTAACGGGTCGCTTAGCAAACAAGTGTGGTTCGGCTTCATATGCAGGCTAACTGAGGGAAAGGCAAGGGTGACTGAACTGCTGATAATTTACTTCACCAACCATTACAATTTTAACTAATTTACGCTCATTACTATGTACCTGGCAAGTTAAGGTGACCAAAATTCAAGAAGTCAGTGACTTAAATCCGTCAACGTCCTTCAGACAAACTAAACCTTCCAACATTTGAATTTCAAAATAAGGGAGTTTTTTCCTGCTGTCTGGTTGGTGAGGAGAATTCTAAAAAAAATTATAAATATATAGATATATTATAACAGAAATAACTGCATCTTTGGTCATTTTAATTCATTTATTTCATATAATTATTCATAAAATTATATTTCTTTGAAATCAGAGTTAAATTATTGTTCTGGCTCTGCAAAATTATGGTCAAAAGTTTAAATTGTATAAGGAAAAAAAGTCAAAATTTTACCACAATGTGTTTCAAATTTATAAAAAACAGTAATTTTATTTTAAAAAAGACAAAAATTACCCATAAAATAATCCACAATTTATAATAAAGTCTCAAGTGTACAAGAAAAGTCATAATTTTACAAGAGGAAATTACAAATTTGAGGAAAATGGTTTCAAATGTAGATAAATTTACAGAGAAAAGTAGAAAACTATAAGAAAACAGTTATTAATTTTGGAGAAAAACCTCAAACCTTCAAGACTGAAGTCATTACTGTCATGTTTAGTAGAAACAGGACCCAGATGCCAGACTTGAAGTTTAACTGTTTTTATTGAGCTGGTAACCAAGGACGCAGCTCGAGGGCTGAAAACAAAAGCTCAACATGGCTAGGTAAAAAACCCCGAAAAGCTGAGCAGGACACAGGCAAGGCTAGACTATGAGCTAAGCTTGGCTTGACAAGGCAGAATCAGGCTGCACAAAGAAGCATGTTGTTCACGCTGTATGACGTGAGGAACCCGTGCAAGACAAAGACAGACATGGACTTTAATAAGATGAGGGGTAATCAAGACAACACAGAGCAGATGGGGACACTGATCACCACCAACAACAGACATATGGGGAAAACAGTGTAAACATGCATGGAAAACAGGATGGGCAGGGATGAACAAACAGACAAGGACTGAGGATACATATGAGACAAGCAAAGAATATGACTGACAAGGACAAGAAGACAACAGAGACCACGATGACAATGAACATCCAGGACAAAAGACAAGGCAGCGATAAAACACAGAACTTAAATAGCGCCAAGATAAAACTACTAAACATGATGCCCAAACAGAACTAAGGCTAATGACAGAGATAATAAACACACAGCAACCAAGGTAATAATAATAATAATGATAGTAATCCCCCCTCATGGATCGTCACCTTATCGTGGTGGGGGGGTTTGCGTGCCCCAGTGATCCCAGGAGCTATGTTGTCCGGGGCAATTTGCCTCTGATAGGGTCTCCCAAGACAAACTGGTCCTGGGTGAAGGGCCAGACTAAGAACGATCCAACAGACTCTCATGAATTGTATATCAAGGATTCAGTGTACCCCGCCCGGTATGGGGTTACCGGGGCCCCACCCTGGAGCCAGGCCTGGGGGAGGGGCTCGAAGGCTAGCGTCTGGTGGCCGGGTTTCCACCCATGGGTCCCGGCCGGGCTCAGCCCGAAGGAGTTACATGGGTCCGCCCTCCAGTAGGTTCACCACCTGCAGGAGGGATCATGGAAGTCCGGTGCTATGTGGATTAGGTGGCAGTCAAAGGCGGAGACCTTGGCGGACTGATCCCAAGCTTTCTAAACTGGCTTTTGGTACGTGGAATGTCACCTCTCTGGTGGGGAAGGAGCCTGAGCTGGTGTACGAGATTGAGCGATACCGGCTAGATATAGTCGGCCTCACCTCAACACACAGCTCCGGTTCCGGAACCAGTCTCCTGGAGAGGGGGTGGAGCTTGGCCTTTTCTGGAGTTGCCCCGGGCGAGAGGCGACGAGCAGGGGTAGGTATTCTTGTATCGCCCCACCTTGCTGCCTCTATATTGGAGTTTTCCCCAGTGGACGAAAGGGTTGCTTCCCTGCGCCTTCGGGTTGGGAAACGGGTCCTGACCATCATTTGTGCCTATGCACCAAATGATGTTTCAGAGTACCCACCCTTTTTGGAGTCTGTGACTGGGGTGCTGGAGGGTGCTCCTCCTGGAGACTCCATTGTCCTACTGGGGGACTTCAATGCGCACGTGGGCAACGACAGTGAAACCTGGAGGGGGGTGATTGGGAGGAACGGCCTGCCCGATCTGAACCCGAGTGGTGTTCAGTTATTGGACTTCTGTGCTAACCACAGTCTGTCCATAACGAACACCATGTTCAAGCATAAGGGTGTCCATATGTGCACCTGGCACCAGGACACCCTAGGCCGCAGGTCGATGATCGATTTTGTTATCGTATCATCAGACCTGCGACCGTATGTCTTGGACATCCGAGTAAAGAGAGGTGCAGAGCTGTCAACTGATCACCACCTGGTGGTGAGTTGGATCCGATGGCAGGGGAGGAAGCCATTCAGACCTGGTAGACCCAAACGTATAGTGAGGGTGTGCTGGGAGCGTCTGGCTGAGGCCCCTGTCCGGGAGGTCTTCAACTCCCACCTCCGGAAGAACTTCAACCACATTCCGAGGGAGTCTGGAGACATGGAGTCTGAATGGGCCATGTTCTCCACCTCTGTTGTTGAAGCGGCGGCCCAGAGCTGCGGCCGCAAGGTGGTCGGTGCATCTCGTGGTGGCAACCCCCGAACCAAGTGGTGGACACCAGTGGTGAGGGGGGCCATTAAGCTGAAGAAGGAGTCCTATCAAGCTTGGTTGGCTTGTGGGACTCCCGAAGCAGCTGAGGTGTACCGGCAGGCCAAGCGGAGTGCAGCTCGGGTGGTTGCTGAAGCAAAAACCCGGGTATGGGAGGAGTTCGGTGAGGCCATGGAACAAGACTTTCGGTCGGCTTCAAAGAGATTCTGGCAAACTGTTCGGCGGCTCAGGAGGGGAAAGCAGCTCCCCGTCCACACTGTGTATGGTGCGGATGGGACACTGTTGACTTCAACTGGGGATATCGTCAGGCGGTGGAAGGAATACTTCGAGGATCTCCTCAATCCCACTGATACGCCTTCCACAGAGGAAGCAGGGTTTGGGGACAAGGGGGATGACTCGCCTATCACAGGGGCTGAGGTCGCCAAGGTGGTTAAAAATCTCCTTGGTGGCCGGGCCCCAGGGGTGGACGAGATTCGCCCCGAGTACCTCAAGGCCCTGGATGTTGTTGGGTTGTCATGGTTGACACGCCTCTGCAACATTGCGTGGAGGTCGGGGGCAGTGCCTTTGGCATGGCAAACCGGGGTGGTGGTTCCTCTCTTCAAAAAAGGGGACCGGAGGGTGTGCTCCAACTTTAGAGGGATCACACTCCTCAGCCTCCCTGGGAAGGTCTATGCCAAGGTACTGGAGAGGAGAGTCCGGCCGTTGGTCGAACCTCGGATTCAGGAGGAGCAATGTGGTTTTCGTCCTGGCCGTGGCACATCGGACCAGCTCTTTACCCTCTCGAGAATTCTTGAGGGTTCGTGGGAGTTTGCCCAACCAGTTTACATGTGTTTTGTGGACTTGGAGAAGGCATTTGACCGCGTCCCTCGTGGATTTTTGTGGGGGGTGCTTCGGGAGTATGGGGTATCGGGCTTGTTGTTACGAGCTATTCGGTCTCTGTACGACCGTTGTGAGAGTTTAGTTCGTATTGCCAACACTCGGTCGGAGTCATTCCCAGTGAAAGTTGGACTCCGCCAGGGCTGCCCTTTGTCACCGGTCCTGTTCATAATTTTTATGGACAGGATTTCTAGGCGCAGCCAGGGAATGGAGGGTGTCATGCTTGGTGACCACAGGATCTCATCTCTGTTGTTTGCAGATGATGTTGTCCTGTTGGCTTCATCCAGCAATGACCTACAGCTCTTGCTGGGACGGTTTGCCGCTGAGTGTGAAGCGGCTGGGATGAGAATCAGCACCTCCAAGTCCGAGTCCATGGTCCTCAGCCGGAAAAAGGTGGACTGTCCTCTCCAGGTTGGGGACAGGCTCCTGCCCCAAGTGGAGGAGTTTAAGTATCTTGGGGTCTTGTTCACGAGTGAGGGGAAAATGGAGCGAGAGATCGACAGACGGATTGGAGCAGCATCTGCAGTGATGCGGACGTTGTACCGGTCTGTTGTGGTGAAGAGGGAGCTTAGTTCTAAGGCAAAGCTGTCGATTTACCAGTCACTCTACGTTCCTACTCTCACCTATGGTCACGAGCTTTGGGTAATGACCAAAAGAACGAGATCGCGGATACAAGCGGCTGAAATGAGCTTTCTCCGTAGGATTGCTGGACTCACCCTCAGAGATAGGGTGAGGAGCTCAGTCATCCGGGAGAGGCTCAGAGTAGAACCGCTGCTCCTCCACATTGAAAGGAGTCAGTTGAGGTGGTATGGGCATCTGATTAGGATGCCTCCTGGACGCCTCCCACTTGAGGTGTTTCAGGCACGTCCCACTGGGAGGAGACCCCGGGGCAGACCCAGGACTCGGTGGAGAGACTATGTCTCCCAGCTAGTCTGGGAACGCCTTGGTATCCCCTCTGAAGAGCTGGAGCAGGTGGCTGGGGAGAGGGAAGTCTGGGCTTCTCTGCTTGAACTGCTGCCTCCGCGACCCGGACCTCCGGAAAAGCGGTAGAAGATGGATGGATGGATGGATGGATGATAGTAATCAGAACAAAAGATGAGGCAGGAATAAATATAAAACAAGAACATGATCATAAGGATAACACAAAACAGCAATGGAGCCAAGATGATAAAAACAAACACAATAATACCAAAACCAAACTCAAAGCGACGATGTGGGCTGAGCCCACGTCCCGGTGACAAGGAAAATAAACTAGTACACAAGGCGAGGACATGGGCCCAACCCATGTTTTGACAATTACTCAAGTTTTTATTTAAGTGGGTGCTTTTTGCATCCTTACTTAACTCAGCCAGAAATTTTGGGTGTCTACTTTTAATTATTAATTTCATGAGAACACTGCTTTTACATGAGTAGAATTTCTGGCTACTATACCCACCTCTGATCATATAATTTAAGTATGTGTGAGTTAATCACTATTATGTATGTTCTTAACCTTCTCTTTCCTACTCTCTCAATGGAAAAAAAAAAAAGGACAGTAATAAAAATACAAAGAATACACGTATTTGTGTCATTTATGACAAAAAATTCCTGCAGGGCAAAACATGACACTTGGTATTTTCTAACCTGTTTGTATCCCACCATAGACAGAGAACCTGAATTACCCTGGATTTCCATTGACTTTGGATGTAGTCCGTTGTGGATGCAGTGCGGCCGGAGCCTTGCATCCATCCCTACCATCTCTGTGTTCTGAAGTGGCATGGATGAGAACAAGGGTCGAAATACAAGATAAAATGAGAATTACATAAAATAAAGCAAGATCTCAAGAAAGACCCGAGCAAGACCTAAGAGAATCGATCACGTGATAACAACAAAGAAGTGTGATGTAGCAGCTCTCCATCTGGATGTTTGTGTGCTAGCAATACACAAGTAGCCTGTTAATTTTAATTCTATCAAGTTTGTTTTTTGTTATGTCAAAGTTTTTATCTTCTCTGACAAACTGGTGGAGGAGTAGACCTCAGAAAATAGCAGACGATCCTTAAATAACTTTTAATGAACAAACAGCTAATAAATACCACGAGATACCATGGCATTCCCTTGCAGATTGGATCCAGCAACCGTCAAAAATAGACTCATTGTGTTTCATTAGCCATCCAAATCAGATGAGCTGGATTTGTTCCACTGTGGTCCAGACCAGGTGGGGATTAGAACATTGACGAGAATGGGAACTGTATGCTGCGGAGTCCGGATTGCAGCCGTAATGGACCGGCTCCAGAGTCAGTGGAAATCCAGGATTTGAGAGAGCTCAGAGAGGGAAAGATGAGACAGAAGAGAGGAGCCAAGGAAAGGAAAGTGTTCAGGGAGAGGATGCAGGTGAGGTGAGAGCTCAGGAAGGAGAGAAGGATGACACCAGTCCAATCCAACTTTATTTATAAAACACTATAAAAACAACAACAGCTGACACAAAGTGCTGTACATCAACGATAAATAAAATATAAAAACATAAAACGTAAAAACAATAAAAACAATGAAATACAGATAAAAAAGTACAAAGCAGCACAAATAAAACAATAGTCACACAATAGAGACAATAAGAAGAAATAAAATCAGTGTCTCAAACTGGGTCAAAAGCCAGAGAATAAAAATGGGTTTTAAGATGAGTTTTAAAACTGGACAGTGAAGAGGCCTGTCTGATGAACAAAGGCAGATTGTTCCACAATTTAGGAGCAGCAACAGAAAAAGCTGTGTCCCCTCTGAGCTTCCTCTTTGATTTCGGTATCTCCAGAAGCAGCTGATCAGCTGACCTGAGAGACCGAGCAGGGGTGTAAGGACGAAGGAGCTCAAAAAGGTAAGGCAGGGCAAGGCCATTCAAAGATTTAAAAACAAATAAAAGAATTTTAAAATGAACCCTGAAGTACACAGGCAGCCAGTGAAGGGAAGCTAAAATGGGTGTAATGTGGTCCCTTTTTCGTGTTCCAGTTAAAAGATGTGCAGCTGCATTTTGAACCAACTGGAGACGTGAGAGGGAAGACTGGCTGATTCCAAAATAAAGTGTATTACAGTAATCCAGCTGAGACATGATAAAGGTATGGATTACTGTTTCAAAGTGCCAGTAAAAAGTCCAAACACAGGACGTCTAGGTGGGACCTCAATTGGCCCAGTATTCCAAGATTAAACCCTTGGTTGTACAATACTTCAAATGGTGAGTTTCTAATGCAAATTTACTGTGCAAAATTTAAAAAAGAAATAAATAGTATAAAAGTGGACAGATGAAGGAAGACAAGGAGACTTGCTGGTGGAATGAGGAGGTACAGAAAAGTATTCAAAGAAGAGGTTAGCAAAAAAAAGTGTGATAGGGAGATGAAGAAGTAGACAGGAGTATTTGGAATCTAGGTGCATGGCAGAGAGAGAGGTGGCAAAAGAAAAGGAAAAGGCATATAGTGAGTTGTATGAGAGGCTGGACACTAAGGAAGGAGAAAATGACTTGTATCGACTGGCTAGACAGAGATGGAGCTGGAAAGGATGTACAGCAGGTTAGGTTGATTAAGGACAGAAATGGTAATGTACTAATACATGAAGAAAGTGTGTTGAGAAGGTGGAAGGAGAACTTTGAAGAGCTGATGAATAAAGAAAATGAGAGCGAGAAGAGGATGGATGAAGGAAAGACAGTGAACAAGGAAGTCCTGAGGATTAGCAAGGCAGAAGTGAGGGCAGCTTTGAAGAGGATGAAGAATGGAAAGGCGGTTGGTCCAGATGACGTACCTGTGGAGGTATAGAGATGTTTAGGAGAGATGGCAGTGGACTTTTTAACCAGATTGTTTAACACAATCTTGGAGAGTGAGAGGATGCCAGAGGAGTAGAGAAGAAGTGTTTTGGTACCAATTTTCAAGAACAAAGGTGATGCTCAGAGCTGTAGTAACTACAGAGGCATAAAGTTGATCAGCCACACTATGAAGATATGGCAAAGAGTTGTTGAAGCCAAGTTAAGAGGAGAGGTGACAATCAGTGAGCAGCAGTATGGTTTCATGCCAAGAAAGAGTACTACAGATGCAATGATTGCTCTAAGAGTGTTGATGGAGAAGTATAGAGAAGGTCAGAAGGAGTTGTGTTGTGTATGGGAATATGTGTGTATGTGATGCTGTGCCCACCCACAGGGTGACGTCAGGTGGGCACGGCCCACTGTGTATATAATCCCAAGATCTCTTAATAAAGTTCAGTTGTTGGCTGCATGAACAAGACTCCCATCCACCCCTTATTTACAGACATAACATTTGGCGACGAGGAGAACAATGGATGCGTGCTGGATACCTCCACCACTACTGCCATTTCTGGAGCACACGGGAAAGCCGGAAAATTTTGTTAAAATCCGTTCATAACTTTTTGAGTTATGTTGGTAACAGACAGACAGATAGACAAACAAACAAACCCCAGTAAAAACATAACCTCCTTGGCAACGGTAATAAGTTGAAAATAAGTAAACAGGTAAAGTCCGTGTGGGCAAACATAGATGGGGCCAAACCCACATGGACCCAGAAGACAGCCCAGATTTAACCTTTGGTGGGGCCCACATGGACATGCTGACTGGGATAAAATCAGCCTTTAATCCACTTTATTCCTAGCCCCCATGATGCCTTGCATGAATTATGGGCACAACTTCTGGTACTAGTTTAAAACGTGTGGTTGTCACTGAAACGGGACACTTTTCCTTGTTAAAAACAATGACTTCGGTATCAAAAATGCGGGAACACGACCTTTTGCACCTCAGAAACAGTAATATAATCATAGCACTTCCCATGACTATGGAGGGATGGGAAGATGAGCTTAAAAAGTGGCCTGGCAGACAGTAGCTTCGTTAGTTAGCTCTGTTGCTAAGATGCTAACGCTGTAAACAAATAAAAGCTCTGATATCAATGTTTCCACTGCAATAAAGTCGGCTGCATTTTGTTAAAAGATGTTGGGCATAATCAGATTTCCCTCAGAGCAGACGTAGAGTCTAGTCAGGGCCACAAAGACCCATAACAGCGTACCTGGCTGTTTTAATGTCGGGGTAAAACGTCAGATCTGTGACATTCAAAGTGAAGCTGCTGTGTCTGCACCACCGATCACACCAACAATCCTTTAGTTTTCGGTGCCTGATCTACTCATTGCTGTTGAAGCCACAGATTTAGCTGAGCTGATCTGTGAGGAGCCTCACACCACCAACACCAGCAAGTACCAGAACTACGCAAAAACATTCAAAAATACAGAAACTACAAGTGCTGAAATTAGCTGCCACTTGACTGCAAATCACATATGTGGACTATACATTAAAACGAATTAGAAACACTTATAAAACCGCTATTTTAAATGCCCACCTACTCCACTCTTGCTGACTGATTTAACACTACTTCAGCCCGAAACCAGAAGTTGCACCCATAATCATTTCTACAGCAGCGCCCTCAAGAATAAGGTGGCTAGTAAAGATAAATAATAAAGAAGAATAAAGAGGAAGTGTGTAGAAAATTGAACTCCTGCTTTAAAGGAGGACGCTCGACCCGCATGCCATTAAAAGGGAAATACAAGACGGCAGTGTTTGTGATCCCCGCGGAGCCTGCACATGTAATGGTGTGGATGATGCATCCTTTGGGGAGCAGAGACAGATTGTGAATGGCCTTCCCAAAGCAAGTCACAACTCCGGAGTAAATAACCTGCAATTAAAACACCATGTTGACTATAAATTATTAGCTGTGACCACAGCAGGATGCCGCACCGTAGAACAAATGAAAAGCAGACAGGAACTATTTTTTATGAACAAGGGATGTTTAGAAGGGATGTCATTATCTTCCTCTGCATCCCTCGCCACACTTTAATTTCCTTTAGAAAGGACTCTCATGGCAAGCTATACTGGTCTTAAACGGCAGCGATCACGTGGCTGAAGGACAGGCGGATGATCATCAATTTCTGCTGAAATCTGCATGAAGAGACAAAATCTGTCTGAGTTTTTAAGTGATGGTAAAAATAAAATAGAAATAAACTATTTTGACTGCATTAGCCAAGGAGAATGTTTTATCATCACTATGCAGCTTCTCCCTTGTCTGGCCTTTACGTCTTATCAGACGGTCAGAAACAGTTCCTTCCACAGTAGGAGCAGGAACGTTCAAGGTTTTGACTTGCAGTGTTTTTCATGGCTGATACGACCTATATTGGCTGAAAATGTGCGGCTGCAGTGGACACAAGTCAGTCTGGTTATGCTAGGCAGAGAACGTCTTTGTTCATGTTGCTGTCTCTTCTCTTGACATTTCTTCAGTGTGTCCTGTTCAAAGGTTTTGATGCCTGTGTGCAGCAGATGACTCCATGCACATTTATCAGATGTTATTTCCCAGTCAGTTGTGTTGATTCCAAAGCTCTTCATGGTAGATCTGCAGATGTCCTTGAAGTGGAGCTTTGGCCTCCCTCTAGGTCTTACGCCACTTGCAAGTTCACCAACGAGGACCTGCCTTGGGAGGTGATCACAGTTCATCCGCTGCACATGCCCGAGCTATCATAGCCATCTTTTGCTCAGAAGGGCAGTGAGTGATGGAATCTTGGCTCATGTCAGGACTTCAGTGTTTGATATCTTGTCCTGCCATTTGATGTTCATGATCTTGTACAGGCAGCATAGATGGAATGAATGGAGCCTTTTCTGATGTTTTGCATATGTTGTCCTTGTCTCAGCTCCATAAAGGAGTGTGCTCAGCACACAGGTCTGCTAGATCAATGTCTTTGTCCTGATGGTCAGTCTCTTATTGTTCCATACTTGCTTTGTCAGCTGACCAAAAGTTGTTGCTGCCTTTTCAAGACAAATACTAATCTCATCGTCAACAGCTAATGTGGAAGTGATGGTTGAGCCCAAGTAGCTGAACTTGTTTACAACCTTAAGGAGCAGATTTACGAAGGCAGGGCAAATTAGCGAGTGTGCAATTTAGACAGGGCGCCTAAAGGAGTGGCCAATTTTTGCCTCACAGGCACACCTGAGGGAGCGGGTCATCAACACAGGCACAGTGGAGCACCTCTGTGTTCCACTTTCAAACACAGCTTACATTTGGGTCTGTAGAGCCTGATTGGGCTACCTGTTTCAGACAGGAATACTTGCTTTCTACCGGCATGCACTAGTATAAACAAATGAAATAAAAGAAATGCCAGCTGATGTCCAATTCAGCATAACACTGATCTCTGTCAGACCGTTGATATTCATATAATCTGTTCTGTCACGCCAAATCAAGTCACACGCAAAAAGAAGCTTCTGTCTCTTTGGTCACGCGCCCTCGGTTCTTGCCATTGTCTCCTCCTGGCACCGATCGCTGCCATGTCAGGTACAGACAAATTAAGACAATCTTTTTTGGGTGTTAAATCCTGGCGCATAAAGCAGGAGACTGACAACTGCAAACCTTAGTAAATCACCTTGCGCCAGTCATTTAAATACTCCCCTCCCTCAAATTTGCGCTTTGACGTGACAACTGCTACAAATACATATGCAGTGAGGCCAGGTGCAAAATTAACAGAGTCCACACCCTTCCACCGCCAGTTTTGCCCTGCGCCCTTTAGTGAATCTCAACAGTAGTTCTTTAATGCCAAAACAGGGTTTTGCGATGGCACAGCAGGTTAGTAAATCTGCCCTCTAATCTATTCCCATTGAGATGGATATTTGGCTCAAAACTGGTTCTTTGGGCTATCACTGCAGTCTCTTTATGCTTATTACCTCTGCCAAGGGAGGACAGAGGTGATGTTTTTAGTGGTGTTGGTTTGTCTGTTTGCAACATAACTGAAAAAGTTATGAACGAATTTTGATGAAATTTTCAGGAAGGGTGTGTAATGGCATGGGGAACAGATGATTAGATTCTGGTGGTGATTCAGATCATGATGTGGATGCAGGAATTTCTTTGAATATTATTTTATATATTAATTTGGCACTTTTCATGTACTGCCCCTTTAAGACGTGTCCACTCAGTTACGTGCGTGATCACACAATAGGGCCATGTGCCTTGGCAAGCTGGGAGCCAAACACTGCAAAAAAAGTATTGGAAGACGTGTCCACCAAACTCGTTTTTCCTGCTGTGGGCGACTATCTTCTATTTATTTTATTATGTATTATTTATTTATTTATTTATTTAATTTTTTTTCTCTCGGCGCCACACGAGTAGGCTGCCTTTTGCAACAGCGGCTCGATTCCGAGTCTTTTTCCCTTCCTCTCTCTTTTGATCCGTCTTTTTTTTTCACCCCACTTATATCACGGACACACAGATCGTCCTAAATGTCTCCTGAGCCGGTGGACGGAGCCACTGTTTATAGCAGGATACGATACAGCAGAGAACAGCTGCTAGCATTCAACCGCCACCCGGTCCCATTGGAAAAACTCGACATACCGAGAGAACTGAGGCGAAAACGCCGCGGCTGCCGGGCTGGAGTAAGGCGGAGGACAAAAAATATAAGGTACAGACCCTCCCTTCCATCTGTTGTCATGGGAAATGTACGGTCGATACTGGGAAAGTTAGATGAGCTAGCGGCTATCTCCCGTTATGATAGCACATACCGGGAGTGCTCTCTCCTTTTGTTTACTGAGACGTGGCTAACTGAACTAGCAGCAGATGCTAACATTGAGCTGGAGGGTTTTCACATGATACGAGCTGACCGAACACCAGACAGTGGCAAGGCTAGGGGCGGTGGAGTGATAATGTATGTTAACAACAACTGGTGCAGACCGGGACATATCACTGTTAAACAACGACACTGCAGCAAAGACATTGAGTTGCTAGCTGTTAGCATGAGGCCTACATATCTCCCGAGAGAACACTCACACGTGATCTGCATTGTTGTTTATGCAAATCCGACGGCGAACGCTGGGACAGCACGTGACGTCATCCATTCAGTAACCAGCAGGCTGCAGACAGAACACCCAGATGCTCTTCTCCTCATCTCAGGCGATTTCAACCATGTTTCACTGTCTCCCATTCTACCCACGTTCACCCAGTATGTCACATGCCACACTAGAGACAATAAAACACTGGATTTATTCTACGCAAACACTAAGGAGGCGTACACCTCATCACAACTCCCCCCACTCGGGAGATCGGATCACAACTTGGTTCATCTCCGGCCGGTGTACAAACCCCTAGTGCACAGACAACCTCCGGCCATGCACACTGTGGAGTTATGGTCTGAGGAGACAATGGACACCCTAAAGGGCTGTTTTGAAGCCACCGCCTGGAAGCAGCTCTGCGATCCACATGGTGAGGACATCGATGGCCTCATTCACACCTTCACGGGCTACCTCAGCTTCTGTGTGGACAAATCCGTTCCCACCAAGACCATACGGCGTCACTCAAACAACAAACCCTGGATCAACCCTGAGATAAAAACACTTCTGAGAGAGAAGAAGAGGATCTTCAGGTCAGGGAACAGGGAGATGCTGAAGTCCGTACAGAGGGAGCTGAGGAGAAAGATCAGAGAAGGCAAGGACAGCTTCAGGAAGAAGATGGAGGACAAGCTGCAACAGAGCGACATCAGCGGGGTCTGGAGAAACCTCAAAACCATCTCGGGGCTCCAGAATACCTCCCCCCAGGCCACAGGGGGCAGGGAGTGGGCGAACAACCTGAATCTGTTTTTCAATAGATTTGACCAACCGCCCTCCCCCCTGACTGCACAACAACCACTGCTGCCTCTAAAGAAATCAAGTCCTGCTTCCCACTCCCCACTCCACCAACACCCCCCCACTCCCAACACACAGCCCCCCATCCTGACCCTGACCAGGACCCAGGTGAGGACGGAGCTGAGGAAGATCAAGGCGAGGAAGGCGCCGGGACCGGACGGCATCAGCGCAAAGCTCCTCAAGTCCTGTGCAGACCAGCTGTGTGGGATTGTGACGTATATCTTCAACATGAGCCTGAAACTGGGGAGGGTACCACAGCTGTGGAAAACATCTTGTGTGGTACCTGTACCAAAAACTTCCCACCCCAAAGACCTGAACAGCTACAGACCGGTGGCCTTGACGTCCCACTTGATGAAGACCCTGGAGAGACTGCTCCTTGCTCACCTCCGCCCCCTGGTGGAACCAGCGATGGATCCACTCCAGTTCGCCTACCAGCATGGCATTGGGGTGGAGGATGCGGTGATCTTCCTCCTTCACCGTTCTCTGTCCCACCTGGAGAAGCCCGGGAATATGGTGAGGATCATGTTCTTTGACTTCTCCAGTGCTTTCAACACCATCCAACCGATGATCCTGAAGGACAAGCTGCTGCGCGCAGGGGTGGACCAGCACCTGTCATCATGGATCCTGGACTACCTCACGAACCGGCCTCAGTTTGTGAGAACCCGGGACTGTGTGTCCGACACGATCATCAGTAGCACGGGGGCCCCCCAGGGAACGGTGCTGGCTCCCTTCCTGTTCACTCTTTATACTGCGGACTTCTCACACAACACAACACACTGCCATCTACAGAAGTTCTCTGATGACTCTGCGATCGTTGGCCTCATCTCCAATGGAGATGAAGCTGAGTACAGAGGGCTTATCCAGGACTTCGTGGACTGGTGCCATCGGAACTGCCTCCAGATCAACGCGAGGAAAACTAAGGAGCTGGTGGTGGACTGCCGCAGGCATGGGCAGCCCCTCACAGTACCAGTAAATATACAGGGAACAGACATCGAGATGGTGACATCCTATAAGTACCTGGGTATTCATCTGAACAATAAACTAGACTGGTCACACAATACTGATGCACTCTACAAGAAGGGACAGCGCAGGCTGTTCCTGCTGAGGAGACTCAGGTCTTTTGGTGTACAAGGGGCGCTGCTGAAGTCATTCTATGACACGGTGGTGGCATCAGCCATCACTTTTGGAGTGGTCTGCTGGGGCAGTGGCATTACTGCAGCCGATAGGAAGAGACTGAACAAACTGATTAAGAAAGCTAGCTCTGTCCTGGGGCAGCGCCTTGATCCGATGGAGGAGATAGGAGAGAGAAGGATGGTGGCTAAACTGTCATCTCTGCTGGAGTCCGAGTTCCACCCTATGCAGGACATACTGAATGCACTGAGGAGCTCATTTAGCAGCAGACTACATCATCCCAGGTGCACAACCGAGAGGTTTCGTAGGTCCTTCCTACCAACGGCTGTCAGACTGTACAACCTAAGCAGGGCTGCTCGCAGAGATAGCAAAAAGACGTAACAAACTAATAGTTTTTTGAATGCAAAAGATGCAATAGACTTACACAATGGTCCCCTCCGGCATACAACTAGGAACATACCGGTCGCTATGGAGGGTGAGAATATGTATGGGCACATAATCATACCATGTAGGATAACTAAGTAGACGGTTATGCTGTTTCATCCCACCTAGCAACAATGCTCTGCACTGTGTGTGTTTATATATTTACATATTTATTCCATCTAGCTACAATGCTCAGCACTGGGTGTGTTTATATATTTATATATCTACATATTATTCCATCTAGCTACATTGCTCCGCACTGTGTGTGTTTATATACTTGCATATTTATTCCACCTAGCTGCAATGCTCCGTACTGTGGGTGTTTATATATTTACATATTTATTCCATCTAGCTACAATGCTCTGCACTGTGTGTTCATATATTCATATATTTATTCCATCCAGCTACAATGCTCTGCACTGTGTGTCTGTGTGTGTGTGTGTATATATATATATTTTATAGTAATACGTACATATGTATATTAGCTGCTCTTGCTTGCTTGTTTTTTTCTTGCCTTCTGATTGTTGCTCTGAGTGTTGCTATCCCTGTGCTGTTGCAATCCTGGAATTTCCCCGTTGTGGGACTAATAAAGGCTTATCTTATCTTATCTTATTTATTCTCTATGTAGTCTGGTGTTTACAGCGCTGAGTGACCTCAACACTGAAACACTTTGAGCGGTGGCCGCTTTTTGTCACGGTGCTCAGGGCTGACAAAATGGAAAATGTAAGAAGTTCACGCTACAGTGATATAGTATCATGAAAGTAGGGCATCTAAGTAGAAGCATGCAATGGTGATTTCCTCATCTCAAACAGTTTATTGAAACAAAAGCCAACATCAGTGGTGGGTATACCACAACAAAACATGTCAGTGTCTCAATAACTTGTCATGTGCCCTTGATCATCAATTACAGCTTGACAACGACATCTCATGCTGTTCACAAGTCGACTTATTGTCTGCTGAGTTGTGGCATTCCACGCTTCTTGAAGGGCGGCCCTCAGGTCATTGAGGTTGTGGGGTGCAGGGTTACGAGCCTCTACACGGCAACTCAGCTGATCCCATAGGTTTTCTATGGGATTCAGGTCTGGAGAAAGTGCAGGCCACTCCATTTGAGGTACCCCAGCCTCCAGCAGCCATTCCCTAATGATGCGACCTTGATAAGCTGGAGCATTGTCATCCATGAAGATGAAATTAGGCCTGTGTTGTTCATGCAGGGGCACAATGACTGGATTAATGATGTTGTCCAGGTAGTATCGGCTTGTCACTGTACCATTCACAAGGTATAGGGCAGTTCTGGATTGACTAGACACACCTGCCCAGACTGGAACACCACCACCACCAAAGGCTCAATTGGTGGAAACAGTGGCTCTCCTTGATGTCTCCAACATCGTTGGCGGCCATCATTTCTGCTCAATGTGAATCAACTTTCATCAGAGAACAACACTGAGGCCCACTGGTCCCTTGTCCAGCATAAATGTTCCCTGGCTCATGCAAGACGATGACGCCTGTGCCTGGTGGTGTGGTCAGGTACCCTTGCACGTCGTCTAGTCTAGCACACAGACCACGCTGATGTAAGCGGTTTTGAATGGTCTGACGTGACACTTGGGTGCCTCTCACCTCCCTTAAGTGTGCCTGGAGTTAAGTGGCATTCATCATCCAGTTCTGCAGGGCACTGTTCACAATCAAGTGGTCATCGGGGTGGGACATGGCCAAAGGACGTCCACTTCTATGCCTTTCTGTGATTCTTCCAGTCTCTCTGTATCTCTGTTGCAACTTGCTGATGACACTTTGTGACACTCGAAGCTCAGTGGCCACTTCTCTCTGAGAACATCCTGTTTGAAGCCTCACAATGGTGAGGTACTGTTGATCAATTGTGAGGTGTTGTCTTGGTCTCATGATGTCAAAATGTTAACAACATGATGAAGAGGACTGTTTAAATACCAATTCTAACTGAACCAGAAAATTTATTGGTTGATTCATGGATCAAATACTAGTTGTGAATTTTGCCGTTTAGCACCTTGTTAGAGAACAGTAAGTTATGCAGAAAATATTGAAACATTGAACAGTTGGACATGTGCATTCAAAAGGTTAGAGAAGGTCAAATTAAGTTCACCTGGAAAGGTTAGAGTGCATTGTAGGTACATCCTGAAATTTCACCAGAAAGCTGAATATCCTTAACTTTTTGTGAGTAGTGTTAAAAAAAAAATCACACACACACACACACACACACACACACACACACACACACACACACACACACACACACACACACACAGGGAATATAAAAAGTCTACACACCCCTGTTCAAATGCCAGGTTTTTGTGATGTAAAAAATTGAGACCAAGATAAATCATTTCAAAACTTTTTCCATCATTACTGTGACCTATAACCTGTACAACCCGATTGACAAACAAAGTGAAATCTTTTAAGGGGAAAAAAATAAAAAATAAATAACTTACAATAATCTGTTGGCATAAATGTGCACACCCTGTTATAACTGGGGATGTGGCTGTATTCAGAATTAACCAATCACATTTAAACTCCTGTTAAATGTGACCCGTACTGGCAGAATGAGTCGGAATGTGCACCGGGTAATTACAAGCTACAGGCACGTGAAGTCATAAATCATGATTCTTTGTTTGCTGACGGCAAGTCCCGGGAAAACCCCCATCAGTGCCTGGTATCACTGTAAAGCTTGGAACTCCTACTTCATAAAAATACACGTTTTTGTGGAAGATGTGACTCAGGACCGATCGAACGCGAGTTTTCAAACCAGCCAAAATATAAACAAAATTGATTTATGCTGATATGTTTTTGCACAATTCCTACAAATTAAATATCATTTTGAATGTCTTTCAATGCAGGCTATAAAAATAACATTACCTCAGTTTTGAAAATTTCCTCATTGCGACTCATTATGCCAGCACAGGTCACAAACGGGAGTCATCACAAACCTGCCACCATTTAAAGTGCCTCTGATTAACCCCAAATAAAGTT